>JAPYMA010000757.1:0-16065 GCA_035041965.1 Anisakis pegreffii | reverse complement strand
AGGTGATGCATAAGCGGTTCATATCAACGATTCTTTATAGTAGCGGCGCTAGTCAGAAAAATTTTCCTTCTCACATCTACATCGATTGATTAATTCTCCAACCACTCAAAACGAGCAGCTTAATTCTTTTATTCACTTTACGATCACTCTGAGTAAGAAATTTTCTCCCAAACAACTGTTCTCAAAAACTGCAGATACATAACAAATGCCTTCTGAAGCCGTTCAAAAATGTCAAGTAAAAGAAACTCAGTTGATGGAGCAGATTAAAAAAAGAACTTTGAGCTTTATGGCTCAATAACTCAATATCAAGATTTGTGCTTCATTGCACTATAACACGTACGTGTGTCTCTTCAATAACATCAGGTACTCCAGACGCTTCCAAAATCAAGTTCATCCATTGTCTGTAGTCAGGATCTTGAATGGTTTTTACCGCCTTCGGAACGCTCAGAAGCGCCTCAAGCCCGTCACCTTGATCGTGAAGACTGAATATCGATGGTGAAAACAGATTCATCTGCAACACATACCTACTTATTTACTTTTGCGCCAACATCCAATGACATACTGTGCTATTTGGTTTTTTATGCGCTCAATTCATTCGCAATAACGCTGACGAACTTGAATTAAATGAATCAGCTGTTCGAGAATGGATGGCATTCATTGCAACGGTTAACTGAACTGAATCGTCGAAGAAGTGTCAATTTTTTAGCAAAGAAAGTTTTCGAATAGCAAATTTTGGGAACATTGCACGATATTATGGGATTATTGGTGAAGTCATTGAAGTGTATCTGATGATTGCACACCGTCTTTGTTCGTGCTTCTTCGGGTGTTATCGATAGGATTCGTGGAGAAAACAGTGTGAGTTGGCCAACATCTGTATCATTGTCAATTCCCATTGTTTTCACAAGTTCAACGACTTGACGGATAAATTTCGTTTGTTCAGCGATTATTTCCTGATTCGGATCTGCTGTTGATTGCTCATCTTCAGTTTGATCCACACCGAGCAATCCATTCATCGCCAGTTTATCTCCCTTAACATTTTTAAAAAATTATAACCACTTATTCTTTCAGCAGTATTAATCCGTTCGAAATCATTTTTATTTTCACCGCATCCTTTGATCCAGTTTTGATATGAATCTTACCTCATCTCTTTCCACAGTTAACCGAAGGACATAAAGCCTGACGATTGTAGAAAACAACATTTCAGAAAATACTGATGCATCCGTTAATGACTTCGAGAATTTAAGAACGAATTTGAAGTTCAGCTCGATTGTTTACCAAAGTTTCACGAAATTCACGGTCAACTGGAAGGTACATATCGAGATTCAGATTATTTCCTAAAAATCATCACTGAGGATGTAAAATTTGCAGCAGCTTCCATACTTTCTCCATCTGAAAGGCTATTCCATGTGTTCGGACAGTTGCTATGAACAACGTATTCGGAGGAATTATTCTGATCTCCAAAAGTATCTGAATATTCCAGTGAGGTAGTGTTTTAATATTTGCACTTTTGATGATGGTAATACTCTCAAACCTGTCACGTACATACCTTAGTGAAAAATGATTTCGTTGGGACACCCTTCTTCATACCGATCTTTGGACCATATATTTTGTTCATTTGGTTTTTGAGGAAATCCTTTTCAGCTTTTTTCTTCATGACTGTTTCATGCTCTCTTCGAACATCATCCAGCACTGCTTCGAATCTGAATTTTCGTTACTTCCAAAATCACTCAAATTGTTTTCAGCTCTACTCACTCATCATGTGTAACCTTAAACACCTACTAGATGTTCAGCTCGAATTGAAATGTTTCTAAAAAAAAAGTTCTTGTCAATATTATCAAACCAATTGTCTCAGAATCCAAAAACTTCAACAGTTCATCGTTTCAAAGAGCAGCAAATTACAAGGGAACATACGTTTTCGATGTTGCTTTCCCCTTTATAGTATGTACCAATTTCAGAAGTGATTTGGCGATGAGACCGAATGGACTGAGCTCATCATCTGCGACCTTGAGCGTGTAAGAGCTTTTTGAATGGGCTGGTGATCGTTTGTAACGCGTCATGAAACTACCAATCCAACGGCTCAAAGGTAATTGTGATTGATCTGACTGCACGGAGGATAGTTTGTATTTCGAGTCAGTTTTTGGTTTACGCGCACGATTATGCACTGCCATTCCGGAGACGCTGATCGCGTCCTCATGCGGAACCCATTTCCGCCAGAACATTCGCTTTTGTTGTATAGAGTCCAATTCAGAGATTCTTTTGCTCTTATGCGCTGAAATCAACTCGTTTGTGACATATGTATACTACTACTGAAATGGAAGTCGCTCAGTCCTCGTGAAGTTTCTTCTTCAGAAACGCTGTGATAAAGAAAACTTCAACATATAGTGCCTATTATTTTCACACAGTTTTGTGCAGTTCCTGACCGAATCGAGTTCCTCATTATTCTATAGCTTGAATGCATAACATGAACGGAATGTGAAGTGAAATATAATATCAATCAAAAATAGGCATTCTCGTGTAACATTCTCAGTGAAATATCCGGATGAAAAGTATGGATCATTGATGCTTTCAACTTTTGAAAGGATCATTTTCATCTTCCAACTAGCTTTATGAAGTCACGGAAAAGAGAAGTTCGTCCGAAGTATTCAAGCTGATTACATCCAGAATAGATGTCGCTAAAAATTACTGGCTAACCACGTAGTGGTAGAAGTCGTTTTGCTTCCACAGCTTCCATCACATCATTCACGCATTTCGAATGTTTATAAATGGTATCTGCTTTCTGAGAGCAACTGTAGAATCTGCGTTTGTGATATTCGTTCAGCTTTTGAGCCCTGAAAAGCGTTTCATATGAACTTCTTGTTGACGCCGCAAATATGCATCCGTAATCATCCAATATGCATCCAAATATGCATTCGTAGGTGAACGAAACACTGCGATTGTGATGCACCGAAACATCACTGTGATTGAACTCAACTTATCAGCAGCTTCTTTTGACAGAAATTCGTTGGAATACTAGATCAGTCAAATGAAAGCTGTTACTTCGCACTTCCAACCGATGCCATAATGCCACTAAGCCCTTGATGAACCCAATATTTGTACATGTCTTCAGTTGATTCATCGGATATTGGTAACACAATCTTTTTACCATCGTAATAATGGGCCAATGGCATATTTTGTCGTGAATAACCCTCACCATGAGCACTTGAAGCAGATTCCAGTGGACCTGATTAATAATATCACATGAAGAGAATTGCTCGAAACATCTTGCCTCTTCATCCAATTCCACTCATTAAAAGGACTCACTGTCACTGTTTGATTATGGAATATTTCAATCCAATGTTTAACCATTACTGAATCCCGTGAAGATACATGAGTGAAAATTGAAATTTTATAATCTACTTAAAAGAACAACCAGGACTGGGTACTTTTTACTACAAATCAAGCTTACGTGATGACAATTCATGAGCGTAAATTGACTCACCCAGAATGAAAAAACAGCATAAGAATAGCAGCATCATGTTCACTTGCGATTTATTTTTACCAAATATATCTCATACGATAACTTTAACAACTGGTATTCATCTACAAAATTTTCAATGGTCATCGTTTGGGTGTCGTTGATTAGATCAATCGATAGACATGAGTCATTGATAGCTTCGACGGTATTTAATGATTCATGATGAGGTAAGGACGTGAAAATGATTGGAACTCATCAAACACTTAAACAGTTCAGGTAGGTAACGCAATTAAAACGGCAGCAGAAAGCGTCAAATTTGCTCGTGGTAAAACTGCGAGATTTTTCTCAGAAACGATAGGTGCACTTGAGCCGTTTGGATGGGTGAATTTTGGGCATCCAAAGAGCAAAAAATGACGCGTAAACACTGGAATGTCAACGAATAACTTTTAAATGTTAGAATTTTGAAGATATGGCACTTTTTTCGACGAAACATCTATGATATAACAAGTTCACAATACGAACTCACATGATGACATTACATTGAGGTGGTAACAATACAAAAAAAATGAAAATATAACACTTGACCAAAGAACGTGAACTCGATTGAATGAACTGAAAACTTTCGGTAAAATTTCATAATTTAGTGTGTGATAACATCGAAATTGCTCTGAACATCTAATCACAATGTACACTTCATGCAATTCTCAGTGGTACTCAAGATTTTCTCGTTCCTTTAGTTTCTGCGATGAACCACTCAGCTTCTATTGCAGGCCAATGGTTTCCAGTTCGAGAATCGCTAAGCGGAGCATAATTCAATGTTCAATAAAAGGTTTTACATCCTGTTCAGGATGACTGATGAATACTAGGGAATAAACGAAAGACTTGAGTCCCTTTAAACTTTTTGTAAAACTATTCAAGAAATCCTGTCAAAATAATAATATCCAGTAAACATGCGGGAACTATGGATCTGTCGCCATATAAGTATAAAGTGGATCATTGTGAAATAAATGCATAATCTCAATTATAAGTTTAATATCGGTCAGTCGGTTATCAAGAGCTTCAACACGTTTTGTTGTGATCATCTCATAAAAAGACCAAAAACGTTACGATGCTCAATCAAATGTGATTCTTTAATTTATTGAATGATTTATTTGCAATTCATGCATTACGATTGCATCATCATAAATTACAACGTCATATTCACAGTCGGACAAACTAACATCAATTAAGCAAACAATATCAACTAATGAATAAAACGATCACGTTTCAATTACAGATCAATCAATCATTTTAGATTAATACATGTTTTCAGTTTCTCTTAATTGAGGTCATTCATGATATGCATCATTAGAATGAACACTTTTTACCCGTTAGAATGCTTTCAATAAATGTTATAGCATGAATACGCAAATAAATAGATAAATAACCAACGATAAATAATGAGATCGAATATATTGCGAAAATAATATTTTCACACTTATTGCTGATATTCGCGAAATGTGGCTTTTTCCCATTGTCAAGTTTATTTGCATGTTCTAAATAGTTTATAAAAGCCAGAATGCGATTTAATATATGTTGATGCTTGTTGCGATGTCTTATGGTTAGTGCCATTTGGTGAAATGGTAACGTTATCGGTTACTAAATAAGAAGGTCGAGTTCAATGCCGCCGTGATGTTATACTCAAATAATCTGTCAATCCACTGAAATTTCCGGTGATTATAAAATAAAACTATAGAGCTGAGCGGTTTTTGTTATACGCACATTATCAGATAAATGACACTTGGAATACAACACGACAAGGAGCACAGTCAGGAAGCATCATCGATATACGGGATGGTCTTTAGCATGGCGAGTCCTGTGGAAGACAATAGAACGTTTCGTTCTAACATTTCTGCGTTTTCGGTTCTTCCATTTATTTGGTGGCCATTGCATTTTCATCATCGAAAATAGTTTTTGACGATCGTTGTAGATACTTAAATCTAACATAAGACGAGTTACTGAACATCAAACAGAAAATATGCACAACGAACGAAACGGGAATACTGAAAATTTAAAATGAGAATCCAAAATGTTAAAAAATTTGAAATGAGAATCAAAAATCGAAATATTAATATTCATAAATGTCCTCGAATCGTCTCACATCCATTGCTGCCCAATCGCGAAGAACTCTTGGAATAATCCAATTAACAAGTTGCAATGAACGATAATCCAACAACCTGAAAAAACTTCCTTAAACGAATGAAATTATTACCATCAAGCAACAGTTGTAATGCTCCTTCAACAATCATCCGCAATTGCCCATGCTCCACATAACAACTCTACTTTGCGATCGAATTTTTTGTCTCTTAATGGAAATTTTGTTGTGGGCTTTTTTCATTGAAGATGTGCTGAAGTGAGGAGGCGAAATGACGCGGAACATAAAATACTTATGTGGATAATAAATTATGTGGAACGTAAAAACGAAAAGAAATTGAAAGGTGAAGTGAATAACGCAACTGACGGATAGAAAAAACTTGAAGTATAATCTGTATTATGACGCATGAATCTTATGATATTTTAGCGAGTTTAGAGCGGAAGCACTGAATTATTTTTTGCAAGTAAAACAGAAACGACGTAGGGAAGTCGAAGCGATCTGCAATCGCTTCAATCCGCTCAATAGTTTTCGGGTGACAGAGTGGATAAACTTGATGACGATACTGGACAACTGGTAGAATGGCAAGGAAACGGCATCATCAGATTAATCGAAGAGGGGCATTACGTAAAGTAGAATTACACATGCAAAAATTATTAATTATATTAGAATTAGTTAACGGCTAACCTGTGTGGGAGTCAACCGGAAGGTTGCAAGCAAATCCACAACTGAAGAATGCGCCAGCCTTTCTTTCCGCATATCTGCGTGATACGATAACAACAAACCAATACAAATTCCAATGTGAGCACAGGGTGAAAACGGCATGCTGCAATACTTTTAACGCTAACCTGGATTCAGATCTATTAGAAAAAGTCATCACGATATTTATCACGTGAAGTTACACAGGAGTTACATGCTAATCAATGACGTGAATCGAAATTACCACACAGAATGACCAATCAAGAGTCATATGAACAACCAATCATATTCGATTCATCAATTTCAAACACTCACATACAGTTTTCGTCCGGTATTGTCACTGGTACGAAAAAAAACGACGCATCTAAATTTTCAGTTAAATCAATTTATATTTCCATTTATTCTCATCAAAATATTCCTTTTTTACTGCTCCTCGAATCTGCAGGTATTCTTTTTACTGATAGTTAGATTAATAGCTAACGGCAGTCAGATTTATTCAGATTTGCTGAAGAAGGTGATGCTAAACAATTTAGAGGTAATATGATTACATGAATGTTAAAACCAAACGCGAGTCTTTTCGTAAATAAGTGTACCATCAATTCCATAACTTCAATTTCCAATTGTATCGTAAACAAATTTTCGAAAGCTCATTATCATTGCGCAATTTTTGAAGATAAGCACACGAGGTTAGTTTCGGCGACTACCGATATCAGAAACTCAAACTGGATAGAGTGAAAAATAGCCGTTGTTCAGTATTTTATGGACACTCAAAACGCTTCGTGTTGGACAAATGTTTTCAATTCAGTCTTTTCAATGCCCAGTTCATTACATCTCAAGTGGAACTTAATTGACTGCCATCAATCTTGCGAATGTTCTATCGACAATTATGATAAAATCCTTAGAAATGCAAAATATAATATTTCAATGGTGATAGCGAAACTTTCAATACGAATTCAAAACACGATTAATGTACGCCTGCATTTTTGTGAATTTTCTATTTATTGTAATTTCATTACCTCGTTCGGTTACTGTAACTTCAATACCTCAGTTGGATACTGTAATTTGAATATCTTAGCTGGTTACTGTAATTACAGTCCGTTACAAAATTTCTGATTCAAAAACCCCAACACCACACACTTTTCAAACGCATCAATAGGTATTAAGCTGTTGTTTTTAAAAAAATTGCTTCCAAAGTGCATGTTGCTACAGAAACCTATGATTTCATCTAGAACCTTCCACGGAGGCTTCACCCGTCAAAGCACGCCCGCAACGGGTTTGCTCTCCATCTCTGCTGCTCTATTGTACTACAACACTATTTTCTTTCTCATTGTCCACAATAGCACTATTTTGCTCGTCCAAGAAGACCTTATCAAAGCGATGCGTTGCGGTTATCGTGCATGTGATAACGTGCAAAATGTGCATGATTCTTACGAAATCATTGTTTTGAATTCGATGAAACTAGAATGGTTGTGTGCAAATTTTAGGCCAAAACTACGCTGTGTTTGTTGGTTCCGTTGATTGTTTCAGACGGAATTTTTTTTTCAAATTTCATTTGATTCACCGATTTGTTACGGTGAAAAAGATTTTTAGGAAATATTTCCCGGATTATACCTGTCAGACTCTACCGAACAGGATCCGGAAATCTTTAACTCGACAGATTTCGCCGTTTTTATCACCACAAACGCATCGCTTCACGATTTCTTTCGTGTTATTTCTACTTTCTAGATAAATCGCTCTCTTATCTCACCATCGTCATTGATTACTTATAGCGGATTTCTAGCAGTGAACCCCTCTCTCCCAAATGGAGCGAGAAATCTTTCTGGAATTCCAACTACCCATGCCGACCGTTTAAAACTATTCGAAATGACTTTGCTAATAGTAAGGCACTGCATCATTTTCGTGGAATTTTTTGTTTTGCATGCTGAAACCATAAGCTACAGAAAATCATATTTTACAATCCAACGATAAGTTCACACTATTTGCCGTATTTGAAGCGAATGACACAATCAGCGTAAGAATGATTTCTACGAACCTAGGTGGGTCCTAGTATTAACTATTCGTACAACTGTTCCTTGGGAGTTAGGACGATCGCAAGTTTTGGGATAAGTTTACTGCACTAAACACATTCAAATTTAAACAGGAATTTGTTTCAAATGATCTGTTTTCAAGAGGATATAAATGAAAATTGAGACGTGAAGGGTCAGTTCACGGGCGATATTTCCTTGATTACATAAAACGCATTAAATATCCACCACACATCTCTCCGTTAGAATTGATCTGTGCTCATCAGGTTCAGGTGGAGAGCATAAATGATGACCTCTACAGCAATAATCAAGTTCTGAACCGTTCCTTCAAAACGAATAGCTGCCCTAGGCTTAAATGAATAACGAGCTGAGATAGAAACAAGTTTAATGCTATCCTTGATTCAATGGGGCGAATAAGTACGAGACTAATCCTAATTGTGATCACTCGACAAAACATCCTCATAATGACAGTTCATCGTATAAGCACGCCAATTAGTACAAGAATAATCTGAAGCAAAGGATGAGTCAATAATAGCGATTAGAGCCAAAGTTCAATGATTTAATAATCACAAATAAGTTAGCCGTCATCTGCCATTCATTAAGGTGCGCTATTAGGATAATTCCTGTTGTGATATACTATAATTGTTTGCATCGATATGATCTTAACGTTTGAGCTGTTAATTTTATCACTGCTTTGATCTATTGCTCTAACATCGTCAAATTGTATGCTAATTTGCGATGATAATTCTGTACTATCTGATTGTATCATATATCAAAGTACTATACCACAAAATTGCCTGGGCCTACGGCTTCTTATAAGCTGCCCGCGGAATTATCTTCATTCCATTGTGATCCGCATCCAGATGAGATTTCAAAAGTTCACATATGGTATAGTAGTTTGGTAGGGTTCCTTAATTGTAAATTTTATCTTTATTTCAACCAATTCTTTTATGATAGTTATTTCCTAATTCATTTATTTATTCCACATTGTTTACATTAATGAAAGTTATCTGGTTCATTATGATCATTATTTGTATGAATATTACTGTCAATATCACCACGACAATAACAGAGTTATCAGCTATCCAACGAAAACGCCAAACAGAACTTCAACAGGCTGTTACTACCGACACTACCACCACCAACTCTGCCATCTACTCTAAGATCGGAGCTCATCTCATCGAAATCTCTCACCCAATGTATTTGTCCCAAACATTATAACGCATGCTCAATTAAGAATAAACAGTTTAATCTATGCTGTCGTAGGAAAATGAGAATAAGCAAAAAACGACTGAGGAACAGACAGCGAGTAAGCAGAAAACGACTGAGCAAAAACTAATATCGACAGTGTTTTGTCTTTGTAGATGTTTTGTCCGATTCTATTCTATTATGTTGCATATATTTTAAATGATGCTGATTTGAGTGTAATAAAGTGGTTTTCTATTTGTGTTGCATTGATTGTAACATTGCTCATATAACGCACACGCAAATGACCCAATAAAGACCATTGAAGACCACTTTTCAGACCATTGAATGCCATCGAAGTGTCTCTGAAAGGTCCACAGCAAAATCGAATGGTCTAATCAGCGGCGATAGACATCTGCATTTCATGTCGTTTTACCCGATGTTGTCGGCTTGTCGCATCAAGAACTAAAATTATAAAGCGATAAGGAGGAAAAATTTATTGTTATTAAGCAATGGAAAGCACCGAACTAATTCGGTTTCGTCGAGGTCACACAACAGCAAATATCGACGCGGCAAGTTTTCAGGCGGAGAAATTCACTGGTTCCAAAAATCTTTGGCGCAAATTCGTGAACAAATAACATTATGATTAGCTGAATTACCTCAAAACAATCATTCAAACTATTATCAGTCGCCTTAGTATTGATTAAGAGAAGCACACGAACACTGTGAGGATATTACTTTAGTTCATAACCATGCGGTACTCTCATCTTAGACCTTTCATTTGAAGAAGAGGACATTTCGTTATCTCTACTTTGGTATGAAGACGCTTTGGTGTCAGAATGTTTTCGTTTTCACAGGACACTTGAGTCGGGTGTACTGCTTGAGGAAATAAACAAATTAGCATTGTCTCAATCAGTAACACTCAAACAAGGCATTTCCCCTGATCTTTGCGGAGGGTTCCCCAGCGGCCATGCAAGTAATATTTCAGAACAGTGATTTTGGGGAAAATTTTTAAATGAAGCAGAATTATGGTCATTTCGCGCGATCATTCCTTTCCAAGCTCACACTAATAGTTGTTCTTTTACTAATGATAATTAATAAGTAATAATGTAACAATGGTAATTTATCTCACGGTTTAAGGAAGTGACAAAATCTGTTAAAAACTGTTCTCTTCTATTCTTTTGGGCTCAAAAACGGCTCTATGTCATTCTATTTCGTGCGTTCCTTGATTGCGAACCGTTCCATGCTATTCCTTGGAAAATAACAGGAATAGAATAGATTAACTGGAATGGAGACATCACTAATAACGAACTGATGTGCTAACGAATCAGTGAATCAATTCCATTCCATTTGGTTGTCAACATATATTCTGTTATCAAACTGGTTGCGTTGACCGATTACTGTTGACTAGGAACAAGGAACATGAATATTATTACTGATATGATTGCTGACATTATTACTTACTACTTATTATTACATTGTTATTGTCAGGCTATTCAGAAGCGCAAAATATTCAAATTCGATCGAAAATTTTCATGCATATGTCGCCTAAATACAGTCATCAGTGTTACTTCCGCACCTCTCGAGCAGTTACAGCACGGCCACTACCTATAGGTACAGTTTTCAGTGGACACAATGTAACCGATATTGAGCGCCGTTTCTGAACAAACGATTTCTTGCAGTCAAAACATTGCTTGGCATGGATTCAGCCATCTGTTGCGAAAGTAGTTATTTGTGATGTTAATTGTATTGCTGGTGCGAAGGCGACAATTGATAATTTAGTTTATCCACACAAATAAATAAAGACGATTGAATTGAGTGGTAATACAGCTTGTTGCGACTAGACTGTCGCAAAAATATCACATCATACAAAATCACGTCACTATAATAAATCTACACAAAATATCACATCATTACAAATTACAACACCACATCATGCACCTAACCAACACCTTATGCCTCTTATCTCATCTTATCTTATCTCAAATCTTACACCACAATCCTTTCATAATATTTGCTTGAATCAATGCTCACCCACATTCGTAGCAGTCGGTTGCTCGACCGATCTCTTCACAAATTATTATTTCGTTTTACAAATTGTATCTCATTTACCTTTCATTCTAGCACACCACAATTTGTTTCTCGTTTCTTATTTCGTTTCAATTACAATAGTTCGTATTTGTTTAGCTACTAAACTTAGTTCACAATAGGTCACGTAGTCGTAGTAAATCGCGTAGTCGTGTTGTTATCGTTGTAATTACAAGGGTTTAATTACCCAAGTTTGAGGTCTGGAAAGGCAAATCGAAGACGATATTTCAATCCAAGCAAATCAACAACCAAGCCTTCAAGTCCCAAATCCAATAAATCAAACCAAATCAAATTCAATCCCAATCACCAGATCTCAAACTGTAGTGTGTCGTAATTGTGTCATTTCTTTGTGAATAAGCGCGAACAGTTCAAATCAACTCGTGGTCGTCGTTCGGATCAAGCTCCGTGAATTTCTCAAACCCCACAACCACCTAATTACCCTCATCCAATCTCAAAGGAGTTAAGGTCGTAATTAAAGAGTGCACCTCCAAATTTCCACATCCTGTCCCAAATATATAAATAAGGTCAAAACCCAAGTTCCTTTCCCAAACATCCCTCCCAAATCAATCGCACTCCAACCCATAACGAATCAACAAAGCAAACAATTGAACGCACAGGCCGGCCTAATTAAATAATTTCCCAAATCAAGTAAGCAAATTATCTTCATCAATAAATTACAATCGACTTCGTTGGACAATTCAACTCAACCATCAACGTCGGCGATCTGTTGGTTCTGTTAAGTGATTCATTCATCATTGAGCTATTTAAGCTAGTTGAGACCACATTGAGGATATCGTTTCGTTAAGAATAATATTTCGTTTTACTGTAATCACTTGATAATCTTCCAATTTCTCCTTTTTATTGAAGTAATATTATATTATCTCCGTAATTCGTCTATTGTTGAACTGTTTTGTTAATCATTACTTTATTACCAATGTATCTTTATAAATTGTTATCTGACGGCTACAAGTCAAGACAAGGTACCCACATATACCCAAAATCAACCCCTAGCCGTCACACAACTGACGACTGAGTAAGACGCCGGTGATGGCGACTACAATAACTACGGCTGACGATACCGAATACACTAACAGCACACTAACTACCCTTGCACTCAGGACTGAGACTGATACTGACACAGAGAAACTGACTTGACTTCACTGATTGTGAGCTACTTATATAGTCATTGAGATTAGCTGATTACGAAACAATGGTTACGAGTTGCCAATGGTGGTCAGAGAATAAACGATATGCAAAGCAATATAGGGACAATCGAGAAACCGTAAACAATGAACAACTGATCATCGATTTATCTCACATCAATATCATCCTTCAGTGTGAAATCAAAAGGAGAATTGAAAGCATGCCAGGAGAATTGAAATAGAAATCTAGCATATAGCTTGTCATTCACTCGATAAACAAGCGGAGAAGAGTGACCATTTGTTTGGTCTTAATGTCAGCAGCCGTTTTTGCATAGCCAAAGAAACAACTGAATAAATCGAAATTCGAGTTTTGTCGAGTGCTAAACCGTTCATTTGTCTGTCCACTGAGTGCAAAAAAGTATCGAACCAGTTGAGCCATCGGCCTATAAAAGCAGTGTCCATTCTAACTCGAACACATCACATTTCATCGCAGCCATCAATATGAATCACTGGTTCACTTTCGAATACGTTCTCATCACTTTATATTGTGCTTCACTTGCACAGGTTATCGCTCAGTACATTTTACGATATCATTTATGTCCTTCGAGATGTTAAAAACTTATTTCTGCGCATGGTTTTTAACTGAAGTCAGATGTGTTTATTGGAGATGGCATTTCATTTTAAAGATATGAACGGTTGAGCCAATTTTGACCATTTTAGCAGCAACCAACGCCATGCATGAACCAGTGTACACAAAACTGTTTACAAAGTGCGATCCAGCAATGTCACCAAAGCTGTCAGCAGTCATGGTTTGTTTCGCTTGTCATTTACATATCCACTTGCAGCGGTGATATCAAACAAATGTTTTTGATAATGAAATGAGAATGTTTGTTTACAGTGGACAGTCAACAGATGTGCAGACTGTATTTGGTTCGTTCAATCCTCCACGAGCGTTCTTACCCCTAGGAGGACCAGGTCCAGCTTTAACATCCTCAATTTCACCATCATCGTCATTAACATACGGACCGATCAGTGGAGGAAATGGACCGATATATCTGATGCCAGGGAAACCGTACAATCCGAACTTGCGAATAAGCGGAAATAGGAATGTTCCATCAATTCAACGCTATCCTCAAGATGGAATGATAGGTGGATCAAACAATATGAGGAATAGTATTTGTACTGAAGTATGCATGCCATCGTGCACATCGCAATGCATTGCCAGTTCACCGATCTTGCCTGCAGTCAACGAGCGCCCTGGAACGATCATTATGGGTGGACCGGGTCCAGTTATTCCTCAGGGAGCAATGCCAACACAAGGTACACCAGGTCTGGCTATCCCATCGGGAACATTCCCACCCCAAGGTACACCAGGTCTGATTATTCCACAAGGAACATTCCCACTTCAAAGTGGACCAAGTCCGGCTATTCTGCAGGGAACCGTTCCGATTCAGGGGGAACCAGGCGTGGTTATAGAACCAGGTGTTATTCCAACCCAATCTAGCAGTGGCGAGCCCAGTTTCATGCCATATAGGCACCCAGGCCGAATCCATTCTCTTAATCCAATTCCCGCATCCTTTCCTTCCATAATCCCAAACCAGCCATATGTAACACAATGCATCTCATCGAAAACTTCCATCCAATGTGTTTGCCCCAAAAACTATATTGTTTGCTCAAATAATAATCAGTCCAGTCAATGCTGTCGTAAATAAGTGAGCTGAAAAGTAACATCTACAATCACTGTTCGTAGATGTTTTATCCAATTCTGTTCGAGTTTGTTGTATATATTTAGGCGATTCTGATTTCGTGTTGCAATAAAATGGTTTTTTTTCTCTCTTTCATCGATTGTAATATTGCTTATTTCACGCATATGCAAATCTTTCCTTACAATATAAATAAAGAACAGCAACTCAAAAATTGCTACTCCAAAGTTGCTATATTGTTATATTTTCAACTTATAATAAAGAAATTCTAAAAGTTTAAACGCCTCTTTTAATGCTATATTAAACGATTTCACAGATTTCTGAAGGTATAATATTTATACTGCTATCATATTATAGAACAAGTGAAACAATGATCGATGTAATCAAATTGCATCAGTTTATCAGGAAAGAAGAGGTTAAACATGTCATCGAAGTGAAGGTGAGATATATTGATTGAAAGATTGATGATATGGTGGGAGTAGTGTTCGTCGGGGAGCAATTTTTTGCACGGGGGGGGTCCCCGCGGGGAGTAAATTGGACGAGGGGGTCCCCGCGAAAAAGTCGGGGAGCAAATTGCGCGGGGGGGACCCCGTCGGGGAATGACCGCTCCCCGTGTTCCCCGACGGGGAGGACGGGGAGCATTTCAGCTCAATTTTTTAAACAAAATTTCAATTTTTTAAAGATTTTTCTCCTTTTTTTAAGTAGTTTTCTTTCAAGTGCACCTTATACTCACATTTCAAAACAAAAAACAAGACAATATTGAAAGTGTTGCAGCTGTCTTTCACCATTTTCAGTTAAATGTTCGCGATATTCGGGAAGGTTCGCACTCCCCATCCTCCCCGTCGGGGAGGACGGGGAGCTCGTCCTCCCCGTCGGGGAGCGAAATTGGACGGGGAGCTCCCCGCGAAAAAGTCGGGGAGCAAATTGCGCGGGGGGGTCCCCGCGGGGAGTAAATTGGACGGGGGGGTCCCCGCAAAAATGTCGGGGAGCAAATTGCGCGGGGGGAGCGCTCCCCGCGTTCCCCGCCGGGATCCCCGACGGGGACCCCGTTCCCCGACGAACACTATGTGGGAGGAATGTGCAAGGAAGGAAATTGAACAATTGCACTGCTGATTATTTTAGAGCAGTGGACCGTTGAATGAACATAGCTGTTGTTTGATTAACTGTAAAGGTTTTATATTAGATTTGCTGTTGGCACTCGGCAGAAATTGTTTCGCAGGAAACTCCGTAATATTGACATTGGTCTTTGTCTGCTCCTTTGAAGCAGTCATCCACTGCGCTGAGACACTTCTCAATTCTTTCTGTGCAGCCTGCAAATATATTTGATCTGATACAATATATTTGATCGGGAATTCAATTTCTAGGTATTTGACGTGACAGTGCGTTTAGTTGGAACGCAGAAGTCCAAAAAATGGCAAGATATAAATGTTGTGTTCGTTCAGAAGAATCAACAGGTCATGAATGGTCGTTACTTTGCGAAACTTGAAGAATCAACTGTCAATCGAACGTTCGGGACCAAAATTTGAAAAAATTGAACGTACTTTCTATTGCAACTGGTAAAACCGTGTCTGTATGGTGAGGAAAGAAATTCGAAGAAAAGTATTCATTCAGTACTGACAAAAAATGCATTTAAAAAATG